>CM070095.1:8867500-8907500 GCA_036178185.1 Liparis tanakae
TCTATGTGTGTGTGTTTGTGTGCATGTGTGTGGGGCGGGGTGGGGGTCTATGTGTGTATGTGTCTGTCTGTCTGTGTGTGTGTCTGTCTGTGTGTGTGTCTGTCTGTCTGTCTGTCTGTCTGTCTGTCTGTGTGTGTGTGTGTGTGTGTGTGTGTGTGTGTGTCTGTGATTGTGGCATACATTATTCAGGATTATTTGGGAAGAAGAAGAAGAAAAGAAAAACAACGTGTTTTACTTCTCATTAAATCACCGTTCACTCAAATAAAATCCATATCATCGTGCCCCCCCCCCATACACACACACACATTCATTACCACATTGTATATGAATATTGTTGTTGTTGTTCTCTGCCAACGTTAATTGGCTCGGTGATATTAGAGGAGGAGGAGGAGGAGGAGGAGGAGGAGGAGGAGTCCCGGGACGATTCACTCGGGGTTGTTTGTGATTAGCACCGGCCGCAAAGATCACAGGCTCGTCTTCATCCGATGCTAATTCATCCTCCACCCCCCCCCCCCTCCTCTTTCTCTCCTCCTGTCTTGTCGCAGTTTTTTATTCTTTGGTGTCTCATGTAAATGAGGTTTAGAGGATCAATGGATGGACGGAGGGGCGAGAGACCCTGTCACTCTCTCTCTCTCTCTCTCTCTCTCTCTCTCCAGGTCTCCATTGAGTGGAGATTACATCGTCGGTTGGCGGCTGTAAGATGCCCCCCCTCTCTGCTGGCAGGACTCACAGGAGTCCTTTCAAACCTCCCTCATTGTTGGCGAGGGATTATTCTTCGGGTTGTTATCCCATTACGAGGAAATGGCCGATTTTATGCTTCGGAATCTGTCTGTATCGGGATGGGGGGGGGGGGGGTAGAATTGTGGGGGTGGGGGCGGAGTCATTTATAATAAAGTGTGAGGTCTCTCTTTCTGCGGCTCGAGATGTCGATGTTCGTTTCGGATCCCAAAAAATATTTTTTATTACGTTTTAATTGAGGCCGCTAATATCCTGTATTTCAAAATAAAAGCATGGTCAACAAAATAATGTGCAACTTTTGTAATAACAAATATAAAGTGTGAGGTCTCGTTTCTACGACATATTCGTTTTGGATCCCTAAAAAATACTTTCTATATGTTTTAATTGAGTTTACTGAGATCCAGTATTTTCAAAATAAAAGCATGGAAAAAAAAAAGGTGACATTTTTGTAAGAATAAATATTCCAAAAGAGGCATTCATGATAAAGGGATTTTCTTCTGTAACAAGCCGGAGCTGATAAGTCAAATTCTTTAAATATTTTGTGGTATTAATTGTGAGCCGTGGTCTTTATGATGTAACAGGACGTCAGACGAGGCTTTTCAACTTAAAGCTCTTAACAGCTCATTACGGTTTTCTTCCTCTTTCCTCTTCCTCTTCCTCCTCTTCCTCCTGTATGTTTGCCCAAACACTAAAACCCCGTTGTCTGCCCCGTCTGATTAGTGACACTTTAATAAAGTCGTTTAAAGTTCAGCGAGACTGAATTTTCCACCTTTTTCTAGTGTTTCTATGGCGACGGGGGGGTGGGGGGGTGGGGGGAACGACCCGCATTCAGGCTTATACGCAATCATTTAAATGCAAATCCTTTAAAAGTAACTGTGTAATTCTGTCTATGGGGACTCTGCCCACTTGGCTAGGGGAGAAAGTTTTTTTTTGTTTATATATATATATATATATATAAATTTATATAATATATATGTATGTATAAATATATATATATATACAAATAAATATATATGAATAAATATATATATATATTTATATATATAAAAACAAATATATATACGAATAAATAAATATACAAATAAATATATATATATATGGCACCACTTTCTTCCTTTTCTGTCTTCTTGATCTGACAGCAATGGACTGAGCCAGTTCCTTAAAAAGCGTGACAAAAGCTTGGCGAAATCTTTACATTTCTCCCCCCCTCCATCCCTCCATCCCTCCATCCCTCCTTCCCTCCTTCCCTCCTTCCTTTCCTTGGATGGGCCGAGGTGGCCCAAACAAAAAGCCCGTCTCCTCTTCCACTCCGGTGGGTCACAGAGGCCCGAAGTTAAAACGTCTTGGTGCAAAATGTGTCTTAGCATTCCCGGCGTCGTGTTTTCTCTTTTCTTTCTCTCTTTCTCTCTCTCTTTTCTTTCCTTTTTCTTTTTTTAATGGTGCTGGAGGGAACTGTGTCCAATCGGCCACAATCGAACCGCTTAGGCTGAGCTCACAGCGGAGGAATTAATGCGTCTTCTACGAGGATGTGAGAAAGCTCTCCCTCTCCTCTCTCTCTCTCTCTCTCTCTCTCTCTCTCTCTCTCTCTCTCTCTCTCTCTCTCTGTTTTACTGATTGAAATTATAGCTGTCACCCACTTCACAAGGAGGAGAGTCAGAGACTGGGGGGGGGGGGGGAGCAGGTCATTGACTTGATTTTCATGGGAAGGCTGATTCTGGCCCATTCAGGGTCTGATAGGTCCGGTATTGACAGGGGAGGGGAGCACGCCGCCTTCACACACACACACACACACACACACACACACACACAGCCCGGGTTTCTCGAGGGTAAAAACAAGAGAGCGTCCGGGAGACAAAGGCCTCAATGGGAACAGTAGCCCCTGTGTCCCCCCCCCCACCCCCCCACCCCCCCCTGACTGCTGCTGCTTGTGTCTTCCATTCTGGCCTCAAGTGCTACTCCCCTCTCTCTCTCTCTCTCTCTCTCTCTCTCTTGCTCTTGAACGCCCCCCGCTCTTTTTTCATCCTGTCAAGTGGCTGTGGAGGTGTTGCCCCCCCCCCTCCCTCCGAGTGCAGAGGCTGTTTGTCGTCTTCATTTCTGTCCCTTCGGCTCCGCCCCTTTTTGTCTCTCCTGTGATACATCTATGCTGTCAATCAAAACCTATGACTCAATGTCTCTCTCCCTCCTTCTCTCTCACACTCTCTGTCTCCCTCCCTCCGTCTCTCTCTCACACTCTCTGTCTCTCTCCCTACTTCTTGCCCCCCTCTCCCCCTCTCCCTCCCTCCCTCCCTCCCTCCCTCCCTCTCTCTCTACCTCTCTCCCTCCTTCTTTCCCATTCTCTCTCTCCCTACCTCCCTCTCTACTTCTCGCCCCTTCTCTCTCCCTTGATCCCTCTCTCTCTCTCTCCCTTCTTCTCTCATTTTCTCTCTCTCTACCTCCCTCTCTCTCTCCCTCCTTCCTTCTCTCTCACTCTCTCTCTCCTCTCATAACAGTTAAAGACATAAAAAACATGTCTTAGTAGGTTGAGGGGAGGAGTCATCAAGTTGAGGGGAGGAGTCAGCAGGTTAAGGGGAGGAGTCAGCAAGTTGAGGGGAGGAGTCAGCAAGTTGAGGGGAGGAGTCAGCAGGTTGAGGGGAGGAGTCAGCAAGTTGAGGGGAGGAGTCAGCAGGTTGAGGGGAGACTTTGTCTTATTGATCTGATGTAATATCGTTTAAAATATTGTCTGAAAATATGAAAACATGGCCAGAAGACATTTGTCTGCTCAACGTTGGTCCTGGAGGCCGGTGTTCGGACGCCGGTGTTCGGACGCCGGTGGAGGTCAAAGGTTATCTGGTCACTTCTTCCATGCGGGCCTCTCTTTGAAGCCGCCTCCTGTTTCCCTCCTGATAAACGTGGCATGTGGGCGGCGGGCGGCGGCGAGGACGGCGGCGGCGAGGGCGGGGTCGCCTCTGATATCGTTGGCGTCGCTCGAGGGATTTAAAAACATAATGAGTGTAAGACCTCTAAATTGATGAATTTGAAAATTTTATATCTGCAGAAGAATTCCTCATGTACCTCATTTTTAATTCATGAGGTCATCGTGAGGTCGTCCACCGTCGGGCTGGTTTAAATCATCCCACAGATTAAAAGAGGATTTAGGGGGTGGGGGGGGGCCCTCTGTAGGCTGTTAGTGTTTTTAACAGAGGGAGGGGGGGAGGTGGTTTTTATTTGTGAGGAAAGAGAAATACAACTGCGGAGGCCTGACCTCTAACCCCTCCTTGACTTGGCTTCCAGCCTCTTTGACCTCTGACCTTGGAGCTCTTTTGGCTAACCCAGGAAACCCTCCCCCCCCACACACACACACACACACACACACAACGGCGCCTTCACAAGCCTTTAGGAGAAAGAAAAAAAAAAGAGAAAAAACGAGTCCCGCACCGGTTGCCGGTAGGAGCTCTCCTCCCGTGGGTGTGTTGGGGGCCGTCGGCATGACGACGAGCCGCCTGGCACCCATCAGACCGCCGCTGACCTTCAAAGACACTCCCTTTTTTTTTTTTACGTTGCCGATTAACGTTCTCTCTCTCCTCCCTCCCGGTGACCACAGTGGATCGGCATGGCAGGCTCTGTCGAGGGACTCCATCCTCTTTACCCCCCCCACACACACACACACTCACACACACTCCGTCTAACACTGGCTCCTTTTGAAGTGTTCTGACGCCACCCCACACCCAAATCTGTTCTCTTGATGTATCGGGGCCCCCTGCTCTCATACTCTGGGTGGTGGTGGTGTGTGTGTGTGTGTGTGTGTGGTGGGGGGGGGTCCCTTCTGGGCCGTGAGCTCTTTACCGTCGCGTCCGGTATCAGGAGCGCTCCTCTCCCGGTATGTGGGGATTGAAAAGAAGAAGAAGAAAAAAACGGTCATGTGCTGAAACTGATTAAGGAGTCGGCGGTGACCCGAGGTTAAACCCCTGGGGGCACAAAGAAAAGGTGGGGAAACCCCACCCGAAGAAGTGAAACTTTGCAGATGCCCGGGTCAAGGCTTCGTCTCCAGGCCTCCGCCCCGAGAGAAAAGAGAAGAGAAGAGCAACCCGTCAGAAACGGACCGTTCCATTGTCGTCGTTGACTCTGTTTTGGTTTCTTCCTTATCGGATTCCATTAACTTTGAGATTACCTCCCCCCCCCCACACACACACACACACACACACCCTCCTCCCCCCCTCGTGGTCCCACAGACTGTTTTCGTAGCTGGCTCGTCTCTTTTTTTCTCTCGGTCGGTGACGGCTTCTCTCTGCCAGGCGAGTTGTGTGGCAATTGTCTAGCCCCCCCCCCCCACACACACACACAGACACACACACACACACACACTCCATGATGAGAATCAGACAGCTTTAGCCGCGGTGTGTGTGCCGCCTCTCTCTCTCTCTCTCAGCCTGGGACCGCTGAGATTACCAGTGTTACCAGGCCGGGATGTCACTAGTGGGGGGTGGGGGGGGGGGCTTTTGTTGCCTTCAAAGGGACGCCTGGTCCTCCATTAGCTATCACATGTAACACTACAGTGGGGGGGGGGGGGACTGTGACACGTCGGCTCCGCCCACAGATCCAGAATGTTTTATGGATTTACGTCCTCATCGACGGAAAAGTCTCACGGCGGGATGTACGGTCTTTTCCTTTTTTTAACAATTACATTGAAGCACCCGCTGTCCTTCAATAAATGTAAATATATATATATATATATATATATATAAATTATGTGTGTGTTTTGATGGCTTACTCGACGAGTATCTGATTTTAATTTGTTCTGGACGTTTCTCTTTTGAGTCGGGAAAAGAAGGGGGGGTCAGAAATGTTCCCCCGGCCAAATCGGGAACGTTCAACGAGGCGGTGTCCTCGGCGTGACGGCTTCGCTTTATCAAAACCTTCTTACCGCCTCCCACCGCAGAAGAAGAAGAAGAAGAAGAAGAAGAAGAAGAAGAAGAAGAAGAAGAAGAAGAAGAAGAAGAAGAAGAGGTCTCCCTGTCCTCGTGTGTTTAAGTCATCAGTCAGTTGGATGAAGAAGAAAAAGGAATCCTGAAAATAAATCAGGCAAGAGCGTCCTTAATGTTCGTCGCTTGATGTCCCGTCTTGGTAAATGTTTAAAGTGAAGACGAGTGGCTCCGTCGTCTGCTGCTCTTCATCGCTCTTCGTCGCTCTTCATCGCTCTCCATCGGTCTCGATACATTTAGCTCCTTACGGTCGCCGTGGAGACGAGGGCCCTTTGAGCTGCGAGAGTTTTCCATTTTAATTTCATACCGAGTAAAAAACTTCACTTGTGATTTATTTATATTTCGAACAAGAAAAAAAGAAACCGGCCTCGTCAATCTTTATCTCTGAAGTATTTAGTTTTTACAAAGCTTTAAAGAAGTCATGAGGAGTATATATTCCGTGAAACATCAGCGAACGAGATGAGAGCTGAGGCAGCGATTCATTAATTGGGAAAGAAAATTGTTGCTGATCAGTTTTCCTCATAATTGATTCGTCAATTAAGGAATTGATCATTTAATAAAGAAATAAAGCTTTAGACTCAGAAACTCTTGCATAATTAATCTAAAGTCGTAATTTTAATGTTATAGCAACAGTCATATCTCATGTGTGTGTGTATGTGTGTGTGTGTGTGTGTCTGTGTGTGTGTGTGGCCTTTTTTAGAAGAATTTCCACGGCTCTGATAATTCAGGGACGACCCTTCTCCGGTGGTCCCCCCCCCCCCACACACCCACCACAACCACCATTTGGCATCCCTTAATAACTGTATTAGCAATTGAGCGGCGAGGCCGAGTCGCCATGGACGCCGTCTCTCAAGGCCGCCCCCCCCCCCCCCCCCCTGTTCATTATGGTTTCACCCGACCTGATAACAGACTCCAGATACGACGGCGTTTATTACGGCGTTTGTTTCCCAGGCGCCATCCCTCAAGGTCACAGATACGGGAATCTAACCCCCGGTTTTCAACACTTTCCCTCTTCCCGTTCTGCCGTGAGCTCACCTTGTCCACCCCTTTCCTTTCCTATGTTCCCTTGCCCCCTCTACTCTCACGGCGTCTCACACACATAATGTGTCGTTATGGATGAGCATACTGATTCCTCCGAATATGAAACAGGGGAGATCCCCGCCTCCCATCCCCCCCCTCCCCCCCCTCCGGAGGGGCCCCGTGATGCTGGATGTGTGTGTGCGGGTGGGGAGAGAAACCAGGGGATGACAAATAATGGCGTTGAACCCTTGAATGGCGAGGTTCTGCTTCCCGTGGCTCTGTTTGCGGCGCGGACCCCGGAGGCCGCGGCCCCTCCGCCCGGGGGGTTGTCAGTTACTGATGGCACTGTTGTTGGTCTCCAGTGTGAAGGGGGGGCCCCCCCCCCCCCCCCCCCCCCCCCCGCCCACAATCACGCTTGTTAAAGAGCATGAATTAATGAAGTGGAGGAGCTGGGAACTTCCTACCCCTGAGCGACTCGGGGCGAGAGAGAGAGAGAGAGAGGACCACTTCCTTTGAGTTTCTATGGGGCCCCCGACTTCTTTTCATCCTGTCGGCTCCCCCCCCACCTCTTTTTTAAGTCCTTTAATCCTCTGGATTCATGCCGGTTGGGAACAGCAGCTGATAAGCACAACAGTATAAAGATTGCTTTTGCAGACTCGTGTAAATATGAACGTCAACAGAAAGTTGAGATGAAAGAAGAACAATCTGTGTTTCCAGTGAACAGGTTCATCCACATGACCAATGAACAGGTTCATCCACATGACCAATGAACAGGTTCATCCACATGACCAATGAACAGGTTCATCCACATGACTCATGTGGATGAACCTGTTCATTGGTCATTGGTCATGTGACACGACCAATGAACAGGTTCATCCACATGACCAATGAACTTTCTGGAGATGAATCAGCCTTTAGACCTCTTGACCTCTAGACTTCTAGACCTCTTGACCTCTCGACCTCCAGACCTATTGACCTCTAGACCTCTAGACTTCTAGGCCACCAGACCTCTTGACCTCTAGACCTATAGACTTCTAGACCTCCAGACCTCCAGACCTCTTGACCTCCAGACCTCCAGACCTCCAGACCTCTTGACCTCTAGACCTCCAGACCTCCAGGCCTCTTGACCTCCAGACCTCTAGACCTCCAGACCTCCAGACCTCTTGACCTCTAGACCTCCAGACCTCCAGACCTCTTGACCTCTAGACCTCCAGACCTCCAGACCTCCAGACCTGGCTCATCTCAAAGCCCTCGACTGATTCACTGCAGCGGGCGGAGAGAGATCGTTGGCGGGTCTTCGTTTGCAGATAACGGCGTTCTCTTTGAGGCGGGGGAGGGGGAGGGGGAGGTGGGCTGGTCGGACGCCAGCTCCCTAATGGCAACGTGTTTATACTCTTCTTTTTTTTTTTTTTTTATCTGCCTGCACAAAGCTAGAATTCCTCTCTGGTGAAAGCTGGTACATAAATAAATAAAGAAGGAGGAAGAAGAGGAGGAGGAACAATCGGTGGAGGTGGGGCTTCGATGGTATCTAGTAGGGTCTAATTTTACCTGGGGGGGGGGGGGGGGGCTGGCGTGCTCACTTTAATGGAAAAAGAACAGTTTCAAGGCTCTGATCCCGAGCTTGGATAAGCGGGAGGTTTTCCACGAGGCCTGGACGTTTAAATCCAGTTATTATCTACGTTTTCTTTCTGGTTGGTTAACGCGCGGTTTACGCTTCATTCATTGGACGCCACGTCGAGCGGATCGCGTCTATTTGCAGAAACGACTCCCACACTCGCCAAAATAAATGGCTCAAAATAAATGACTCCCCTCGTACGGGAATACTAGTTTAAATCTACTACGTGACTACATGACTGACTACATGACGTGACTGTAGTTATGCAGTCATGTAGTCACATGACATTCATATTCCACAACGGGCAGCACGCCGTCCGAAAAGCGTCTCGAGAGGCGCCGCGACAGATTTTCTCAGTTTCCCCCCCTTGAAAAAAAACACCTCGTTAGCCACGATACCGCGGCGGCGCCCCCAGGAGGAACTAACGAGCTGGTCGTTGACTCCTCCCACGGACAAAGCACTGGGAAGTGACCAGCTCCCCCCCACCACCCCCCTCACCCCCCCCCCGGTAGGACCCCCGCGGCCGCCGTCTGACTCCCATCGCCCTCTGACACAGACCTGCAGGTAGAGACGCTAGACTAAGTACTTTACTAGAAGGGGGGGTCAGAGGGAGGGGGGGGGGCATCAGTGAGCCCCCTTTGGAAAAGTTTATGAAATTAACCAATTAAGACCTGCAGGGGAGTGAGATAGAGAAAGAAAGACCCTTCTCTCTCTCTCTCTCTCTCTCTCGCTCTTTTTTTCACACACACACACACACACACTGTCCCAAAGCCCAGCATGGATTAATCACTCTGTCTGGGCGAATGAATGGTCGTTCACATCGCCGAGGCCTGTTATTTACAATTAAGTAGTTAGACAATAAAACTCACGCCGTGGAGTCTGCTCCACTGCACTACCCCCCCCCCCGCCCTCCCCCCCTCACCACCCTCTACCTCCCCCCTTTCTTTCTTTCTTTCTGTCTTTTCTCCGTTTTTTCCATCCTCACTCTCGTTAATCCGTTCAGGTCTCTTTACGTTATCTCCCTGTTCTCCCTCTCCCTAATTCTCCTGCTGTTTTCTTTAGTTCTCCTCCTCCTTCTCTGTTCACTCTTCCGACTTCATATCTTTTTGTATCACTCTGCGTCCCCGGTCTCTCTTACTCCCTCGCTCTCATTTTAAAAGTACTTTCTCTCTCTCTCTCTGACTTCGGCCTCGGCCCGTCGGCGTCCGACTCTCCCGTCACTCGCAGGCGTCTACGCTGGATCAGAGCGAGACGGCGCTAACGGTGGCAGACGGTTTGCTCCCGTTAACCGGCGCCGGTCGCTCTGCGGTTGCCGGTTGCTTCGCCGGATGTGTTCATTTCGGTTCAAATGGAAAGAAGTCGTGTCCACCTCCGATGGGACGATCCACTCGTGGGGGGGCAAGAGAAGAACCCGAGCGTCGGTGTGATCCCATCTGTCCGTATGCGTATTGTACTGTTCACTCACTGAGGCCACGCCCCTCTAACGTCCGCCCGCGCAGGAGTTTGTCTGGCGGCGTCCGCCGACGATAGTTTGAACCGTCTGCTTTTTTGGGGGCGTCTCCGCCATCTTCTGGCGTCGGCATACGGCGAGTCCGTGACACGTAACCGCGTCTCCGTCGGCCTTTAAATGGCTCCCGTAACCGGTGGATTAAGTGCGGTATATCTCGCCCCCCCCCCCCCCCCCATAGAGAGTCAGCATTTACTACAAAACAAACAACAGGAAGTTGTGCTGGCTGCTCCAACAATGGCCGCCCTTGTGTTGCAACTCCTTCCCTCCTTCTGCTGACTTAACTTTACGAGCCCCCCCCCCCCCCCGGAGTGGTCTGGCCCGGAGCGGTGTGACACAGAGGTATTGTGTCCATCGCATCCTGATTATTATTATTATTTTATTTATTTTTGTTGGCCCTTATTTAGAAGCAAAGAAGAAGAAGAAAACTTTTTTTTTTTTTCGCATGTGCAAAAGACAATAAAACGGAGAGAACACGTCTCATCTGGTTTCTGCTCTTCGTCATTCCTTCTTTTTTTATATTTATTCTAAGTTGAAGAAGAAGAGTTTGGAAAACTCTCGTCTCCGTCTCAGATCTTCCTCAAGTCCTTTTTGGGGTTCCTCCAGGTCATCTGTAAAAGTGTTCGGCTAAAAGCTTTTGAAGGCGTCTCGTTCTGAGACGATCATTTTAGGAAGACCCGTTGCTTCTGCTCTGATGGAGTTGCTCTGACACCTCGGTGATGACTCAACGGGGTCGGTCCATTATGGACATTCCTGTGATTGATAATCACGCCGGCTGTTGATTTAAAATCATATACACTACCGTTCAAAAGTGTGGGGTCGCTTAGAAAAAAGAAAAAAAAGCACTGTTTTTTCCAATGAAAAGGACATTACATGAATCAGAAATATACTCTATACATAGTTAATGTGGTAAATGACTATTCTGTTGTTTAATGAAGTCTCTACAGAGGTGTGTAGTGCATTGTGTTATTGCCTTAGAAGTCTAGCAGAGGGTTAGAACCCCCTTGAAACCCTTAAAAAAAATTATAACTTTTTATTTAGCATTTTACACAAACAGATTATTCCTTGACATTGAAACCCTTTTTATGTGAGCGCAGCTGAAAACAGTTATGCTGGTGAGAGAAGCTCTAAAGCTGGCCTTCCTTTGAGCCACAAGTTTGAAGAACAAAATTAATATTTAAAATGAAAATCATTATTTCTAACCTTGTCAATGTCTTGACTATATTTTTTATTAATCTTGTATTCATTTAATAAATAAAAGTGTGAGTTTTCATGGAAACATTTTCTTGGTGACCCCAAACTTTTGAATGGTAGTGTAAATATATTTTAAAGTGTGGAATTGTCCTTTTCTGTTTAACGCTCCGCTGTTAATCTCCCCGCGTGTCCAGTGTCTCGTACGAGTCGCCGTTGGTTCGGTCGTAACTCCGACGTAACGCGGCCCTGAAGCTGATTTACGGTCACACACTGCAGCCGGGCTCCGGCTCTGTTCATCTCCTTCAACCTGGACCACGCTGGAGAACTTTTCCTTTTTGTTTTAATTAGTGTCAACAGTGAGTTTAATCATGGCGTTCACTTTTCCACGTCGCGCAGCACACACACACACACGCACACACACACTGGTGTTACGCGTGTGTCGGAATGCGTGGAGAAAAAAAAAAATCACTTAGATAGATCTTTATCGTGACCGGTGGAGAACGTTTAGTTTAATACATTGTGTGTTTAATTTGAACAAAACGCAGACCTGTTCTGACATTTTTATATATATATACATATATATATATATATATATATTCAAAGTATGTATATATAAATAATATATATATATATTTATATATATATATATATATATCTTATTTTTTTACCATCATAAACCAAACCGTGGACAATGTCACAGAGATAGAAATAAACGGCGTTTACAGAGTTTTTTCTCTTGATTACAGGCCTTCGATATCTTGACCCCAAAAAAGAAAAACATATTTACTGTACGACATTTTCAGGAATAGATCCCAAAAGAAAAGAAAGAAAGAGAGAGAGAGGAGATGGCGTCTCACTCCGTTTCCACTGCCAATAACAACATCGAGGGGAGTCGCTCTCTCCTCTCTGGATGGATTACGCTCCCAATCTGTTGAACTCCGACCAACAATAATACAAAAAAAGAAAAGAAGAAGGATAAAAAAAGATGACTGCCATGACGTCTCTCGTGGATATTTTGGCGTGAAGTTCTTTTTGCCCTCCGTTTGACTCGGAGGAGGATAGATGGCGTCCGCCTTTGTGTTTTGAGTGTAGGTGAGATAATGCAGGAGCACGGCGGACCCCGACGGGGCCCCACGGGGCCCGGGCCGCGGCGAGTGATTCACTCCCGGTTATCTTAACTCTTTGAGATAAGGGTCTCGGCCTCCCTCGCTTCTTTTTCCCCTCCATCGTCACCGACCTGAAGCCTAGAAGGGGGTGATGTCGCCGACGGGAATTTGGCATCGTAATTTGATGGTGTTATGGCCACACACACACACACACACACAGCAACGTGACCCCCCCCACACACACTCACACACACACAGCAACGTGACCCCCCACACACACACTCACACACACACAGCAACGTGACCCCCCACACACACACTCACACACACAGCAACGTGACCCCCCCCACACACACACACATACACACACACACACACACACACAGCAATGTGCCCCCACACACACACACACACACACAGCGACGTGACCCCCCTCACACACACACACACACCGCGACGTGCCCCCCGCACACCCACACATACACAGCGATGTGACACTCCCCCCCACACACACACACACACACACACACAGCGATGTGACCCCCACACACACACATCTGCAAAACAAAACTTCTCGACACGATTTTTCCAAGCGGCTCTCCTCAGTTTAGTTTCCCCTCCGAAATTCACATCGTCCCCTTACAAACGTTTCCCTGAGGCTCCGCCTCCTCCTCCCCCCCCCCCTCTCTCTCTCTCTCCCCTCCCATTCATCAGCGGGCCGTGTTCTGTCGCTTCTCTAAACAAAAAGATGGAGTCGGAGGAAACGCCCCGCCGAGTGTCGGACGCTCTCCTCCAGCTGCCGACGCACTAATTGCGAGATAGAGAGAGAGAGAGAGAGAGAGAGAGAGAGAGAGAGAGGGCCTCCAGAGCGAGCGCTGCTCTACGGCCATGATGGATCTCCGAGAGAGAGAGAGGGAGAGAGAGAGAGAGAGAGAGAGAGAGAGAGAGAGAGAGAGAGAGAGAGAGAGAGAGCGGCTGTGGACAAGACGCAGAGTTTGGGGTTTTCACATCTATCACTCTCTGTTTCTCTTTCTTCTTTTTGATGAATAGTTTCCTTTCCCAAACACAGCTGCCTGGTCACGTTTTTGCGTCCTTTCCCCCCCCCCCCCCCCCCCCCCCAGTCACCTGACATCACTCAGAGAGGCGCCGCACTCACTCGTTGTCCGCGTCCGTCTCGTCCGTCCTCGGCGGTCTTGTGTCAACTCTTTTCTGCGTCGCAGTCCGTACGCCTACTTTACCTCCCTGACCTTTGACCTCAAATCGGATCAGGAACAACTACAAAACTTTCACGGGGTAAAAATAAGAAATCAGAGGCGGATCCCTCTCCAGGACGGACAGAACAGACGTCACGTGACCAGATGAACAACAGACGTCACGTGACCAGATGACCAGATGAACAACAGACGTCACGTGACCAGATGAACAACAGACGTCACGTGACCAGATGACCAGATGAGCAACAGACGTCACGTGACCAGATGACCAGATGAGCAACAGACGTCACGTGACCAGATGACCAACAGACGTCACGTGACCAGATGAACAACAGACGTCACGTGACCAGATGAACAACAGACGTCACGTGACCAGATGAACAACAGACGGATGAACAACAGACGTCACGTGACCAGATGAACAACAGACGTCACGTGACCAGATGAACAACAGACGTCACGTGACCAGATGAACAACAGACGTCACGTGACCAGATGAGGCGTTTACAGAGTTTTTAAAAACCTTACAAGTTCGGCGGAAACAGGAAGTGAGCAAAGTGACTTTGTTCGTCGCTCGCTTAGCGCTCCGCGTTGTCACGCAGTCGATGTGGGTCAGCCTCCACATCCCCCCCCCACCCCCGTGCTCTAGGGGTTGTGGCTGCATAGGGGGGGGGGGGGGGGGTTTAAAGTGCAGCACTTGATGCCGTTTGTCATCGCTCAGCAGATTAATGCAGAGCGCCTCAAAGAGCCACGGGGACGTTGGTGGAGCTCATGACTAACATATCAGATCATAACTAACTTATATCATATATATTACTGTATATATATATATATACATGTACATATATATATATATATATATATACTGTATATATATCATATATATACATATATATATACTGTATATATATCATATATATATATATACATATATATACTGTATATATATCATATATATATACACATGTATATATATATATACTGTATATATATCATATATATATATACATGTGTGTATATATATATATATACATATATCGGAATAACAAATACTGACATTTAGCTCGTCCAGTAACATTGTTAATATTATTTAACAGTAAAAACCTATCAAATAAAAAACTGTAAAAATGGTAAAACAATTTAAATTGTTAACGAATACTTTACTTTAATAAATACAGTCCATAGCTGCATATAATTCCGTAATTGTGTGTTTCACACTGCTTGTATGAATGCTAAGTAGCCCCCCCCCCCCCCCCCCCCCCCCCAACTAGTGCCTAAGCCGTGTTGATGCGCTCACGTTCAGCGAGCGCCGTGGGGCCGAGGCGTCCCGCTGTGGTATTCACGCCACATAAATGACATCATCTCGCCATCTTTTTCCTCGGAGATCGGGGGATCGTCACCGGAGCGACGGGGGGAGAACTATTTTTTGCCGGCGTTCGTTAATAAACGTCGTCGGCCATCGGATAAGAGCGAGACGGTGAGTTGTGGATAAAATCGTTGCGTTAGTGGGAGGTTCCCACTCGGCGTCCGTCCGCCGCCGCCGCTCTGAGAGCATGTTCTGTGTCTTTGGTATTGAGCCCAGCGGGCCTTCCCCCCCCCCCCCCACCTCGTCTTTGCCGACTTTAATCTGGATTAGTTGATTTTTCTTTCCTTTCAGATTAAAAGCTGGCGGTTTCAATTGAGAAAAAAGAAACGTCCCAAACTTTTTTCCGGGGTCTTTTTTCCCGGGGGCCCCGTCTCTCCTCCTCCTCCTCCTCCTCCTCCTCCTCCTCCTCCTCCTCCTCAGTCCGTCGGCAGCCCTCTGGCCCCGGAGGAGCTTTTATTTAGTCGGGCCTAGCGGGTCTTAAGGCGAGCGGCGATGAAAAGGCATTCCTAGACAGCGTGGAGACATGCAGAGCGGCGGTAGCCGCCGAGCGAGAGCGGCTCTCGGTGGAATACACTTAACTGTCTAAACATTCCTCAAGTCGTTCTTTATGTTTGTCAGAGCTTCACGGATTGAAACAAAGAAGCTTTTTTATATTCTTACACTACGTATAAGACAAAAGGCACTTCTTCTTTTTTAGACGTTTTTTCCGGGAGCTCGATGGAAGGTGAAAGAAGCCGTGAGCGGCGGAGGTGAAGCGGGTGGAGGTGGAGCGGGTGGAGGTGGAGCGGGTGGAGGTGGAGCGGTTCCTGCGCCACCAAAGCAAAGTCACGTGTGATGCTCCCGGTTAGCGACGCTTTAGCTTTAGTTCTTCAGCGCCACAGTTCAGATTTAGAGGAATAAAAAACTATAAAGGATGCTCTCATCACCTCTTTTGAATATGTCGGAATAACAAAACGGATGTTGAGCTCAACATTGGAAAAGAAATCTGTCAAAGAAAAAAAATGAAATGAAATGAAAAACCGGCAAAAAACTTACAAAGAAAAAAATATTAAAACTTTTCAAAGAAAATAATATTTAACAAATGGTCAAAGAAAAAAATATTAAAAATGTTCAAAGAAAAAATGTATAAAACTTTTCAAAGAAAATATTATAAAAAACCTTTCAAATACATTATTTCAAAGAACATTTGTTGAAAAAGTTTGAAACAAAAAATTATAAACCCTTTTAAAGGGAAAACAATTCAAAAACTTTCAAAGAAAGAACTGTAAAAAGCTGTAAAACTACAACCAGAGAATCCACCGTTTGATTAATTTCTACACGTGCTTGAAACAAGGAGAAGCTCCTCGATAAATGAAGTTTGGTGGATCCCGGGATCACGGGATCGAGAGGAGGGACCAACGGGTTGGGAAGGGTCCGCCCACTGGACCACGCTCTGGGGCGGAGGAGCAGGTGGAGGGACAGACACACTGGTGGTGCTGGTGGTGGTGATGCTGGTGCTGGTGGTGGTGCTGATGGTGGTGGTGGTGCTGCTGGTCCAGAGACGGGTTCATCTGAAATCTGAGCCACACGTCAAATGAAAGAAATTAAAAAAAGAGTAATTAAGACCCAAAGACAAACTTTAGTGTTAGTGGAATGAACTCAACGTGAGATTGAGTCTTTATTCAAGTCGTACTGAAGGTCTCTCTGGCTCCCCACCCACACACACACTCACACACACACATTGATTGGGGCAGGAATGCCCACCGTTAATCCCCCCAGAGTCGACATGGTCACGCATCTCAAACAGAGAACAGTAGGACTACATCCACGAGATCCAATCGCATCCACGAGCCGGACCCGGAGTTTAAATCCTTGACGTAGCGATGAGTTCTGGAAGGTGTATCGGTCCATCGGCCTGCACAACAACAACAGCAGCAGCTCGGCTGAGAGGGAGGCGTGTGAGAGAGTGTGTGTGTGTGTGTGTGGGGTGTTCGGCAGAGAAAGAAGAAGGGGAGGATGAGAGGAGGAGGGGAGAGTGAGGACAGAAAAGGAGCAGAGGGGAGAGACAAGAGGCCCAATTGACTTTAGGGCCTCACTTGTCTTTTTTTAAAACTCTGGTCTCTCAATTGCTGCCTCCCCCCCCACCTCTTCTCTTTCTCTGTCCCGCCGTGTCAAGTGGTTGCTTTCGCCCATGCATACCGGGCCGTGGTGGCGGAGGAGGAGGGGGGGGGGGTGACCAGGTCCCATGTGATGCTGTAAGCTGTGAACGCTCTCCTGTGCACCGGCGTCCTCCAACTTAGACCTCGAGGATCTTTGGCCCCGCCCCCTTCCCCCCCACCGCCCCGGGATGACGGGCAGCCGTCAACATTTCTGCGTCGTACACGGGGAAGCGGGGCAAGTCCGTTCTTTGGGGGTAAATATTGATTTCATTACGAGTAAAATGAAAGCAGATCGAGTTCTCTCTCTCTCTCTCTCTCTCTCTCTCTTTCTCTCTCTCTCTATCTCTTGTGTGTGTGTGTGTGTTCTTGTTTATCCCGACCCGGTTTAGTCCAAACACACATCCCAACAAGTTTGGGTTTGATGAACACGACCCGCCTTCATCCTGGACGCGTTGTCTGAGATGTGTGTGAACGTTGCATTAATGTGTGTGTGTGTGTGTGTGTGTGTGTGTGTGCGCTCGTCTCGGGTTTCATCCCCACGTCGCCCGCCACAGATATTGATAATGACTTTTTATTTAGTTGTTTATTGTTCCCAGACTAAACCATTTTCCAGCGCTACTAAACACGACTTCAGAGTTCACCGCCTCGAGAAGGCCGTTTTTGTTTCGGGGGGGGGGGGGGGGGGCTCTTTGTTGTCTGAGTATTTCTTTCAGATGAATTCCCCCCCAAAAAATTGCCCACAAGACTTTGAATGTCTGAGCGGCCTGTCCTCTTCTTTTTCTTTTAAAATTTATTAAATTTAAGCAAGAGGCAAGAGAAATGAAGTACAGAAGTTCCCCCGGAGGTCAAGAGGTCAACTAACAAATGACCCACAATGCAACAGCCCGCGAGAAATTAATCATCACCTTCCAACCCCTCTAAAACCTAAAAAAGGAGTTGTCAGGGTTCTGTAGGGTCATGGAAAACCTGGGAAAAATCATGGACATTAAAAATGGTTTATTTCCAGTTTTTGGAAAAGTATTTTTTTTTTTTAAAGGCAAAAAATTGGAAAAGTCATGACATTTCTTTATATTTATATGTTCATGGTGTCAAACTCATGTTCAGCGTGGGCCACGTCGGCATCAAAGTTGTAACTGAAACGTATACATTTATAAACTAATAAACTTATAAACTTATAAACTTATAAAGGTATAAACTACCCCCCCTCAACACATTGTTAAATAACTGTATTTGCATTTTATTATTGTTTATTCGAGTGAAGTATTGTGCATGACAACATTTCTCTTCATAGTATAACATAAATCCATTTCATTTGAAACCTTCAAAATAAAAGCACACAATAGTCTTTAGTTCTTGAAGAAAAGCTGATCGCGTGTCTTCACGCCGCAGAAAAGGACGTGGCGGCCGGATTCGGCCCCGCGGGCCTCGTGTTTGACACCTGCTATTTACATGGTATATATCCTGTATGCTTTGGAATTCTCATTATTCGTTTAAATACGACATTTTATCACTTTTTCACGTACAAACGCCGAGATTTCACAAAAAGTTTGGGTCGTGGAAGTCCTGGACACCCATTGGTCAACATGTGTGTGAACCCTGTCATGGATGATAGTGGAGGTGGAGAGAAGAAGAAAACAAGGAGGCGGGGAGGGAGTCTTCCTCTCACGGGGGGTTGGGGGGGGGGCGTGAGAGGAAGACTATGGAGCCTTTATGAGTTGACCATTAATAGTCTCTGTAGGGTCCCTGAATGGAGGCATCCAGACCGATTGTCTGTCGGCCATTCGGCTGCGTTCAGGCGTGCCGCCGCACAAAGAGCGAGAAGAGAGGAGGAGAACAAGAAGGAAGAAAGGCGATCGCTGTGAAGGCGAATTACCCATAAGGCCATTTTTTTTAAACATTTCCTTTTTTGTTTGAGCCCCGCCCCCCCATGCACTCACACACCAGAAAGTGAAGAGGCTAATTTTTTTATAACAAAGCCAGAAATCTACCAAAAGCAGAGAGAGAGAAAGATACTCTTAAAAAAAAAATGAAATCGTGACCCATCCGAAAGGCGGACATCTTTGTTTGTTGGCGCCAAACGTCCGAAGGCTGTGATTTGGGCGTTCGGTGATTAACGGGGGAAAGAGAGAGAGAGCGCCTCAAGCGATGGAGAAGCGAGAGCTCTCGATGTGGAGAAAGTTCTGGATCGCGCCCCTTTTTTTTTTTTTTTGCAAAGGGCCGACGAGGCTGGGAACCGTGCGCGGAGATAATGACGAAGAGTGGCGGTCGACATGGGGAAGGCCATTGAATGTTTTCTTCTTCTCTTCTTCCCTTAAGCCGCTAATGATGTCTCCTAACTCTCGTCCGCGGGGATTTTCTTCCCATGCTATTTTGTTCTCGGCGAGGGCCGAAGCGCATACAAATGGGCGGTTAATTAAGATGGATGGTACTTCCAAAAAGGCCCATCTTCATGATAATGAAGAGAGGGTTAAACATGCGACGCCTCGGGAGACCTCCTTGTCGTGGCGAAGTGCGTGTGGAGATATGTGAGGTGGAGGGGGAGGGGGAGGGGGAGGGGGAGGGGCTTACCGTCACACGTATGAATGAGCGTGTCGTAGCCCGTAGCGTGTGATTGGTTTGCGGGGTTTAGCATTTTGATCCATTTGTGTGTGTGCGTGTTTGTGTGAGAAAAAGAGGAAAAGAGGGGCGGAGCTCTATCTCAGGGCCCGGCGGTCTGTTTCCATGAATGGCCCTCAGCGGGGGGGGAAACTGTCCCTCATTGTCAAGTCATTTGGCAGAAGTCTTAACGCCACCTCATGTTCAATTCATCAACATTTTCTCCCATTTTATTTTTGTTCTCGTTTTGCACGCCCCATTCGAATATCTTCAGGACGGGGGTGTTTTTTTTATTTTTCTTCTCGCCGGGCCGGTTCCTAAACGACCGCGGCAGATGTACGGCCAAAAAAAGAGCTAATTATTTTCACGACATCGAAGCGAAAGGAAATAGAAAATGAAACGTGATTACGCAGGTATTTCTAAGAGCGTGACTCGGCTGTATTAACCGAAGCGACCACTAGGGGCAGAAGGAGTCAGGCGCAGGCTGCTGTGAGGTTATGTTACGGCTAATAAATGAGGTGCGGAGGCCTCTGACACATCGTTATTCATGCAGAGTTGGAGCTTTTCTTTAGTATTCACGCTCGTTGCTTGTTCTGCACGAGGAAGGAAGCGTTCAGTCGGTTCATCAGAACTTTATTTGCAGAACTTTATAAACAGTTACACCCTTAAACCCCTACATTAATTGTTATTTTCAAATGTTTGTATGTCTTCCCCTTTTTTTCTCTGCTCTGGCTCCTTTCAAACTATTTTAATAAAAAAACACAAACAAGCATATTTCTCAAAAAGCCAAACTAGGACCGAATAGGGTTCAGTAGGGATGACGTATGTTTGTAGTCTGGAAGTTAACGAAAAGTTAATGGGATTTCTTAAAAAATATTATTATATCGATTATAATAATATAATTGGTATAATCGATTAAAAAAACACTATAGCAAACACAAGTGTATAAGAATATCCATAAATAAACACCACTTTAGTTTTTTCAAGCATTAATGCAATCAGTAGTAAAAGAAAATGTTTTAAATGAACATGTATATTTTTTTAATTATTTTTTATTCTATTATTATTTATATTTATTTATTTCGATTTTTTCAGTGTTGAAATGTTTTGACTAAAATTTATTTTTTTTATTTAATTTTGTGATTTTCTTCGGTGTTAATGATTTCTTAAGAATTTTTTGGACTGAACTATTAATTATTTTTATTTAATTTTGTGATTTTTTAAAAGAGTTAATGCAAAACAAAAGTTTTGACTATTTTCTGCTTTTTCTCACTGCATCTCTTCTTTGAATGTTTGTAGTTCCTATTTAATTCTAACTACATAAGAAGCTCCTATCCGGCCGCTCCGCCGTTTCCTGCGTTCTCACTTTCAGAGCGATCAGCGGGAGCTTCTGGTGGCAGTTGAGTTTCCTTTTGAAGCCACGGGTCAGCCACAATATCAACTACTGCATGACCCCCCCCGACCCCCCCTTCACACGCACAAACACCCCTCCCACCCAGCGCCACCCCCACCCCCCCGTCGCTCCTCCTCCTCCTCCCACTGTTAATGTTTGCACTCCTTCACATCAACAGGGGCTGCTGGGGGGGTTTCGCACAACAATCCGCGGCCTGTTTTGGATTAAAGCTGGTTTTACTTACATTCCTGACTCGCCATCCTGCGCTCGTGCTCGTTTAACAAAAACAAAGTAAACAGCAGTTAAGAATCATCTTTAAAAAAAAAAACATATATTCTCACCTCAGAATTTTGTATTCGCGAAAGACCTCCGGTGGGCGGCGCCGTGTCCAGTTCAACTTCAGTTCAATAGATGAATGGACGGCTGAACTTCAGCTCGTTGTTCTCGCGGTAAATGGAGTAAATCTAGGAAACCCGGAGGAAACAAGTCGGTAGAACCAAAAGAGACAAATATCCGATATCGAAAACCCCGAACCGCGTCGACAACAAACAAGCAGACGTGGGAGGGGGGGGGAGTCTGGGAACAACGTTTCCTTTGAAGCTCCGTGAACTCCCAAACCGAATGGAAACCAGATCTAATGAATCGATAATCGAATCAGCCGCAAACAACATTACAGTCGGCTAATTATTTAAACTTTGTTAATTTCTGGGTTAGGAAATCATCTCACTTAATGGGGAGGAAATGGCATCACAGATTGGGATGCTTCGTCCAGGCTACTGGAAATCTCACGCATTAATCACCCAAATAAATGTTGCGATAGTCTCTTTAAAGCCTCTCTTGAATTTTTTTTCAGAAGTCTTGGAAAAAACTAAGTTGGTTTCCGATGTTAGAGCATTTATCGGGTTATAAAGTCCCCCCGATGTTCACACTTCGTTCCCCTTTCGAATTATCTCGTTTTTTTTCCAACGTCTAAAAGAAGATGATATTTTCTTATGCACCTCCACAAGGAGACTCAAATACCTTTATTTAAGTACGTAGCTGTACTCCAGTGGGGAAAATACGCCATTAAAAGTGAGTGAGGTACTCCCTTCCAGTGTGTTAAATTATTGTCGTATTACGCCTTTAGCTATGTATATTTTTGTTTATGTTGTAAGTCTGACTACTTCTTTATGCTTCTGGAGGGTCTGGGATGTCCAATTTGGTAGATTTTCCCTCTTCTTCCGTACTGGTTGAAGGATTATGTGCTTCTCTACGGGTCGGAGAAAGTTATCTTACCTCTTATTATCTCAAAAAGCATCGCCACGAAGTTTAAAAAGCTGACATTTCCTATCCGAAAACCGCAAATGAGCCGATCTTGTGTTTTCAGCCATCAGAAGTTATATTATAGTTCTATAGAAGATGTATTTGTATCTGAAATGCAGACAAGCAGCTTGAAGAGGTGTCCAAACATGGTAATACTCTTACCGATACAATTGCTGTGTTCTCTGATCTATTTTGAAGGTCTTTGGGGTCTAGCTCTGTTCCCCTTTCCGTGGTTTGAAAGCCGTAATCAGAGGTAATTGCGGCGATAAGGCCGCCGCCGAGTCGGTGGCACCGACGCCGATAGACGGCTGACTCCGGTTATGGTCTCCTTCCATTCTTTAAGAAGTCCCTTTAAAAAAAAAGACAGATAACTGATCAAAAACAAAGAAAATACAGTTCCTTCCCCTTGTTTCTTCAAAGCGTACTTTTCACAAATAAGCTAATTATTTTGTTTTTCTTTTATTCTTTTCATCTCTCGAGGAGGATAAAATGCTTTTGTTTTGATGTTCTCCTAACCTCTTAATCCGGAGGATGCGGAGCGCGATGCATTTAATGGGCCGTGGTAATTTCAGGCGCGATGGCGGGGGGGGGGGGGGGGGTCGTCTTCAAGGAGAGCTAAATCTCGCCTCCATTCGTTCTCCTTACTCTGATCTCGCACGCCGTCTAATTAAACTTTTTTCGGTCTAAAATCTCTCAGGTAAGAAACACAAGGACGAAGGAGTTATATGTAGCGAAGAAGAACCACCCTTTAAAAAAAATCCATCACAAATGTTGTTTACCAGCAATATGTCTACGGGAGCCCAGAACCACCACCAAACAATACTCCGGTCCACGTAACCCTGTCGGGGTGGGGGTCACTCCTGTCGGTTTACGTGTCCCGTTCGTTCTCCTTACTCTGATCTCGACGTCTAATTTTACTTTTTCCGTCTAAACTCTATCAGGTAGGAAAGACGAGAACAAAGGAGTTGTGTAGAGAAGAAGAACGCTTAAAAAAAAATGGCAATCCATCCCGAATTTTGTTTACCAGCATTATGTCTACAGGAGCCCAGAACCCCCACCAAACAATACTCCGGTCCACATAACTCCGTCGGGGTGTGGGTCACTCCTTCTGTTGGGTTACGGTCCACGTAACTCCGTCGGGGTGTGGGTCACTCCTTCTGTTGGGTTCCGGTCCACGTAACTCCGCCGGGGTGGGGGGGCGACTCCTTCTGTTGGGTTACGTGTCCCGTAAGCAACGCTTCAGAGGGAAGCTAGCTTGGCAGAGGGCTTGGCGGGGCGCTCGCGAGGGGCCCGCTGTAGACAAACAATCTTTTACCAGGCGGTGAAGTGGTCCGTCGAGAGGACAGCGATCCCCTTTATTGAAACCACTTGTCCCGACATTGTCCCCCCCCCCACATACACACACAACACAACACCCAACCCCCACCCCACCCCCCCTCCTTGTTGGTAACATACGGCCGAGGTGCTTGGTGATCCTTTGCAGCCTCTCCTGTTTTGTCTGTCTCTTTTTCTGACTCGCTCTCGCTGTGTGTGTGTGTTTTTTTCTTCTTTTTCTTCTTTCCATGGGGCTGCAGATGTTTTTTTGCAGGGGGGTAGTGGGGGTGGTGGGGGTGGTGGTGGTGGCGGTGGGTTTGGGTTCATGATCGTATCCTGACTCCTCTCTCGCACAGTGAGGTTTTGGCCGACGTCCAGCTTTGTCTGCTTTTTTTTTCTCTCTCTTTCTTTCCCCCGTCCCGGCACGCTTGGATTCCTGTCTTTTCTGGCGCACATACGTACACACGCACGGCACTTCACCGGCGTCCTTGACCCCCCCCCCCCCCCCCCGCTCGAAACTCCTTCACAAAAGAGTCAACGACGTCCCGTCTGCACAGTTGTACGCGACCATCCAGGAGAGGTCGGGGGGGGGAAGTGAAGACGAAGTGGAGTGATCACCCGTGCATCATGTGCCAGAATCTGGGCTTCTTCGAGCCGGTAATCCACCTTTAAAGTTTGAAGGGGTGACGTGTACCGCACGATACCGACCGGCTCGGGTGCGTCTTTTCTTTTTTGCTAAAGTTTTTTAGGAAAGTAGGTGGGGGTGTCACCTCTCTGTCTGCACGTGAGAAGGCCATCTTTTCTTCTTCTTCTTCTTCTTCTCTTTTTTTTTGACAGCCTTTTCTGTTTTCTCCTGCTCCCGTTGGAGCGCTCCGCTAACCAGCCCAAGCTGCAGCGGCCTCACGTTACTCGAGGCCCGGCTGAGACCCGGAGAGCCGCCGCAGCAGCGCAGCGCAACCCCGGGTCGGGGTTATTACATTTGGTTATTTA
This sequence comes from Liparis tanakae, assembly GCA_036178185.1. Classification (NCBI taxonomy): domain Eukaryota; kingdom Metazoa; phylum Chordata; class Actinopteri; order Perciformes; family Liparidae; genus Liparis; species Liparis tanakae. The sequence goes on from CM070095.1 coordinate 8,891,951, forward strand.
TTCTCTCGGCTATTTTATGGGCTTTGCCAAAAAAATTAAAAATCCTTTTGTGCCACTCAACCGTTTATACTGCGCCAAAAGCCTGACTAACTAAAGCCTGACTAGCTAAAGCCTGACTAACTAAAGCCTGACTAATGCTTGACTAAAGCCTGACTTACTAAAGCCTGATTAATGCCTGACTAACTAAAGCCTGACTAATGCCTGACTAACTAAAGCCTGACTCACTAGAGCTTGACAAACTAAAGCCCGACTAATGCCTGACTAAAGCCTGACTAACTAAAGCCTGACTAAAGTCTGACTGAAGCCTGACTAACTAAAGCCTGACTAAAGCCTGACTAATTCCTTCTAGCAGTAAATTATTCCGCCTCTGGCTCTGAAGTGTTAGATTTGGATTTGGTTTGTCATTCCCGTTTTCTTGGGCACATAGAGTGCCTCACGTGCGCATCAATGAAAATATAATAATTATATTTTTTTTTATTAAAAAAAGCACACCGCAAAAAGGGGGAATCATTCAATCCCCGAAGTCGCCCCGAAGTCGCCCCGACCTCTTGACCCCGAGTCGCCGACAGCGTCTAACGAGACATTATGAGGCGATCGTTTCCTGCAGAAGGAGCACGCCGCGCTCCGGTTGTTGTTTTTAGAATCAGATGACCTCATTGTTTACAGGCTTACTGCTGCACTTGGTTCATTTTCAGATTAGATTAGATGAGATAAAATAAGATAAGATATTCCTTTATTAGTCCCACAGTGGGGACATTTCAGGATCACAGCAGTGGGTGAACATTAGAGCATTCACAGAAAATACAAATAAAACACAATAACAATACGAAATACGAAATATACAGAGGAAACAGAATATAGACACAATGCAGTTACCAAAGTGAATTTCCAGCAGGTTAAAGTGACCAGAAAAATAAATGTTATTAGAAATAACTGAGTGTGTTGAGCCCTTCCCCTTCCGGCCGTCTGCAGAGGTTTGGGCTTTCTTTATTTTTTCAAAGCTGGAAACATGAAAACTTTTGCCACTTCCTCTTTACTTTTTATTCTTTGGGGCATTTGGAGAGAAAATGGCAGGTTTTTTTAGCGCTCTGGGACGCGGAGGTGATGCTTTTACCTTCGGCTGCAACCAGAACTCACGGATATCGCCACACGTCGGTGGGACGGAGGAGTTATTTTTGGGGGATTGCGTTACTCTTGAGGTGAAAGTGTCTGCACTTTGACATCTGCTTCACTTCCACAAGCGAGTCAGACGCTCATACTTTTCTTTGTAGGTCACCTGACCCAAATTACAAAAACACACACACAGTATTTTTCCTTTATTTTTAAATTAATTTAACCAGAAAATGCCTCATTGAGATAAAAAATCCTTGCCAAGACAGCAGCAGTTGCACATTACACAACGTTTCAGACAATACAACATAAAACAGTATAGATAAAAAAGAAAGATAATTCTTTAGATGACAGCCTGAATTAAACCAAAAACTAACTAACCCAGTTCACACAGGTGCAGATACCTCATCTTCCACCAGATGAACCTTCTTCAAACTCTTTTAATCTATTTTTAACAACACCTAAAGTATGTTTTCAGCCACGCGGATACTTTAGCTAACGGATACTTTAGCTAACGGATACTTAGCTAACGGATACTTTAGCTAACGTCTGCTCGCGCCTCTCCTTTGAAACACCGTCCATCTCAATGGAATTTTATTTGCAAAGTATTGAAAGTGACACTCGTAAAGCTCAACCGCAGCTCGTCTTTCCAGAATCAATGTTTTGTTTCCTCTTTGGTCAAAATCCACGACATTCGGCTCATTTTTACTGGAAAGTCAAGCTGAATTTTTGTTTCCACGCATTAATATCTCCCGTCCCTCGTGTACCGAGGTCATGGCAGAATTTTTTTTCCGATATATCTCAAAATGTCGGCGAGTGGAAAATAAATAAAATACGCCTTTCGTGAAAATATGTCCGACCCGAGCTCCTCGATTTAAAGTCGGGGGAAATGAGCCCGGATTCCAGAACACGACCTCAGACAACTAAATTATCCCGCCCGCCGGTCTCCCGCCGTCATCGTCTACGTCTCCATAGAATTTCTGCGACGCTATTTTTTGAATTTATCGCCCCTCCCGAGTCCCGAGTTTTTTGGACAAACACCTTCCCCTCGTAGCCGGCGGCGCTCGGGAACGCGTGAATCATTCATCCCGCCCCATAAATAATGAAACCTCCTGGCAGCCAGTTGGCGGCCGGCCTGCAACTCGAAACAGTAGTTTCGTGAAACACAATCTTTTAACTTGTAAACTAATGTGTTTCACCTGCCTCAACCTCCCCCCCCTCCTCCTCCTCTTCCTCCACCTCCTACTCCTCCTCCATCTCCATGACCTTCCTTCCTCTTCCTCCAATGAGTTCCAGCTCTTTGATATCTTTCTTCCCGTCCCCCTGTGGGATTCTGGGTAATGAAAACTGGAAGCGTGAGGCGTAATTATTTCTCAAAAACTGCACTTCTACCCTAATTAGTTCACTCCTCTGAAGTGGGCCTTGCATTATTAACACATCAAGGGACACACACACACACACACACATACACACACACACACACACACACACACACACAGGGGGCGGGACATAAATATTCATTGTTTGTTGACTCGGGCCATCAGCGCGGCTCGTCCACTGTGACATCATCTCGTCTCTCGCTCTCTAATTGTCTCTGACGCCGCCCTCGGGGTCGCTTTAACACGTCGAACACGTTGAACAAGCAGACGGCGTCTCGATGAAGAGCGCCATGAAGAGCGCTCAGCGACTCCAGGGATGGTTTCGTTAGAGACCCGGTGAAGCCGGTTCTGCTCCGACACCGGGCCTCCCGCCAGCTTCTGGTTCTGGGTCATCTTTAATGAACCGAGCAGGTTGTTGTTGTTGTTGTTGTTGTTGTTGTTGTTGTTGTTGTTGTTCTTCTTCTTCTTCTTCTTCTTCTTCTTCTTCTTCTTCTTCTTCTTCTTCTTCTTCTTCTTCTTCTTCGTCTTCTTCTTCTTCATCCTCAACCCCCCCTCCACCTCTCCACCTCTTCCTTCTTCACCCCTCCACCTATTCTTCTTCTCCTTCTGCCTCCTCCCCCTTTCTCCACCTCTTCCTTCTTCACCCCATCCACCTCTTCCTTTTTGATGATCTTCTTTTTCCTCTTTCAGTTTTTTCAATTCAGTTTATTTGTATAGCCCAGTTTCACAAATTACAAATTTGTCTCGGAGTGCTTTACAATCTGTACACATAGACATCCCTGCCCCAAAACCTCACATCGGACCAGGAAAAACTCCCAAATAACTCTTCAGGGGGTTATCTTCTTCTTGTTGTCCTTCTTCTCCTTCTCCTTCTCCTTCTCCTTCTCCTTCTCCTTCTCCTTCTCCTTCTCCTTCTTCTTCTTCTTCTTCTTCTTCTTCTTCTTCTTCTGTGGTTAGGGGTTACGAAGACTTTCCTGCTACTGTTCGGCTATATTTTTTTGTGGGACATGTGAAGTCTGCTTTTCCTGTCAATAGCCGGGTTTGAATAGGCTATTGACCCCCCCCCACACACACACACACACACACACAAACACACACACACACCGCGGTGGTCATATCGCCCCGCGGCTCATTGTCTGCTCTATAAATGCCCGCTGGGAAACTCTTGTCGCCTCCAAAAAAGCTTCACCCATTGTCGCCCTGTGACAGCTGTACCGTTTCCATTTCCTCCTTCATTTGGCGGATGCGCAGCTTCATCTGTGTGTTTCATGGAGTGTGTGTGTGTGTATGTGTGTGTGTGTGTGTGGGGGGGGGGGGTCGTTGGGGCATCTCGTGACGCCCGGCAAAAGAATTATCATAATCACTGTCAACTATCGCTGGATGAATTAAAAAAAACACGGCTTTTCCATATTTATAGAGTCAATAAACAGACGAGTAGGGCAGCGCAATGTGTTTACCGGGCTTTGAAATGCATATTTGGGTTAGAGGATGAGGGCAGGGAGGGGGTCGGAGTCGGAGTCGAAGTTGCACGGGGATGTGAGTGGAAATGTAATATCTCGCCACGGTAGACGCGGAGCATCTGAGCCCATAAAGGTTCTCGCTCTCGCCGTCTCCGGGGGGTTTCCAACTTTCCCTCAGACGTTTTCCACAGCTGAGCTCGGCGGCCTCCCTCTCTCTCTCTCTCTCTCTCTCTCTCTCTCTCTCTCTCTCTCTCTCTCTCTCTCTCTCTCTCTCTCTCACTCTCTCTCGCCTTGCATCCCGCCGCCGGTGGCCGGTTGCGGCAGGTTGGCGGGATTACAGTCGGAGCTTTAGCGCTAAACGAATCAGGACGTATATAAAGCATTGCTTGCACCCGCAGTCGGGGTGGGCTCCGTGCCCCCCCCCGGTCGAGTTCCTACAACCTTCGGGCGAGTCTCTTCCCTCAGGACCCGGCTTATTGTTGCATTTGGCTCTTTGTCATGTTAAAAGCCGGAAAGGGGGTCACGGAGCTGGAAGCACTCCATTGTCTAAAATATGTCGCGCCGGAGCGCTAACCTCTCTCTTTAACCGTGACGGGCAAAAAGCACAAATACAGGGATGTGGTCAGGGAGATCCACTTATATGTTTTTTTCAGGACTTCTAGGAGATACAACGACGGATGGTGACGAAAGGTTCTCCTCGAGTGCGGTGAAAGAATCCATAACTTTGCTCGCATTGTCTTTTTTTGAGTAGTAATACGAGTAAAGAATTGCTCCAGTCGTATAAACGATGGATCTAATCTCAGGGTTCGCTCCTCCCCACCGCCGCCGCGTCTGCAGCACATTTAGGTTGATCGCAGCTCACTGTACAGGACAAGGTTTATCCTCGCGGGGGGGGGGGAGGCGAGGTCGATGAGTAATGTGTGTTTATTTTGGTTTCGGAGACATGAAAGTGAAAATCCCAGAGCTGCAGTTAGTTTGCTCTACGGTTTCACTCACTGGAAAGCCTCTATGGAAATAAGCCTCCAGTCAATTTGTAAATTGTACAATTTCCACCATCTCCAGTGACAGTGGGGCGCACAAGCTCCTACCCACAATGCACTTATCTTGATGTATTAGTTCACGGGAGTTGAACAGCTTTATTGTATCCGCTACTACGACGACAGCATGTCAACAAACACGCGCTCTGGTTCCTTCTTCAGCTTTATTTTCTAATGGGTTACTTTAACATGTTAATTTTGAATAAAAAAAATTTGATACGTGATTTATAGCTAGTTTACCACATTAATACTACAGTGTTTAGAGATGCTGCTCCTCTAAGCTAGGCTAGGCTAGTTACCTTTTGCTTTGGCATGGTGTTACTTTATTCATTACTATTATTATTACATTTAGTTAAATATTTGTTAGTATAGTTTAACAATCTCTATTGGACCATTAAAAATCGATAATTCAGTTACAGGAAACAGGAAGTGGGTAAATTAGCGTTTAGCTAACGCAATCCTACCAGCTAGCCGATGCTGATGATTACTTTACTGCTAAACTGGGCTAACTTGAACTACCATTTACTATATTTCATTTGTTCACCGTCATAACTATAAATCCAGTAGCGACTGTCGTTGTTTTTGTGGTTTCACAAACTCAATCATGAAGGTTTTGGCATTTAAAAACCCCGTATCGGTTATCCAGTAAAAACAATTTAAAATACCTTCAGCTCTCAAAGAGCAGACGATTCAGCTATTAAACCTAAATGAATTATCCCGTAGGAAAAAAATAATAACTCTGTCTCTCTTTAGCCTCGACCTTTCGAGTCGACGCGCTCCATCGCTTCGAAGCGTTTCCTCTCCAGCGTCTTCATCATCTGAAATCCAAGATAGGCGCCATTTTTTTCCTTTTTCTTTTCAGGGTTCGTACGGTCATGGCAAACCTGGAAAAGTCATGGCATTTTAAAATGGTCATTTCCAGGCCTGGAAAAGTCATGAAAAAAAATCATAAAAGTTTGGGAAAAGTCATGGAAATGTTGGTATATGTTCATTTACGCCGAGTTTGAAATAATTAATATAAACGGATGGATTTGCACATAAAGAAGAAACATTTATAGAAGTGTTTAAAGGAATAAACATGAATAGAAATGTTTATTCTTTTAATCAAACTACTGTCTCATTCATTTGTTTCATTTAAGGTAAACTGTATGCTTTGGAATTCTAATTTTTTTAATACAAAAATCTCTAAATTGTTCATGCTTATACCGAGATTGTAGTTTGGTCGTGGAAATTTGGTTTAAAGTCCTGGAAAAGTCCTGGAAATCCAAGCATCAAAATGTCTAAGAACCCTGTCTTTTTCTTTCTTTTCTCCTCCTTTTCTTTTCTTTGACGGTGTTTATTCCTCCGCCCGCAGGTGGAGATCACGCTGCAGGACGTCAACGACAACCCGCCCGTCTTCCCCAACGACGTTCTCGACGTGGCCATTGAAGAGAACGTCGGCGACGGCTTCAGGGTAATGCAGCTAACAGCCACGGATGCAGACAAGGTAACGGCTCCCCCCGGTTTATATTCCGTCTGACAGTTTTTTCTTTTGCACTTTCCTCTGCCCGGTTTCCACTTCCACTGCTTTCCGAACAGATATCCTGGGAGTGATTTAAATTGAAAATAAGCTGTTTTTTTTTTTTTCCTACCCTGTAGAAGCCTCCAGTAGATTGAAATGGGATTTTGAAGCCAGCGCAGCTGTCGATGATGGAATAAAGTCGACATTTAGTATCTTTAAGTTAATTCAGGGCAGAAAACAAAGGGTGTGAAACACAAATTAGAGGATGAATTTGTTAAATTATCTACATCAGGGCAAATATCCCAGTTGGAGATGTCCACCTCTGGGAAGATGTTCGGACCACAGCGTTACGTAACATTAGCAAATTAAGAGCTCAGCACATTTCATTGACTCAGAGTGGCCGAGACAGATTGTGCTGCTTACACACACACGCACACACACACACACCACTTTGAATCAATCTGTCTTCATACACTCTCCTCCACACACACACACAGAAGTCTCTCTAGCCGTCTCATGTTAACGTTATCTGAGACGCCACCGGTGTCACAGAGCCTGGAGAGGAAAACGGGGCCAGCGATTGATTTTTTTTGCTGCACCCCCTCCCCGCCCCCCCCGACGCTACGATAGTCCCTCCGCGGCCACCGTAGTTCACGTTACATCAGCGGGATCACTCTCAATTAGCTAAAGGCTCCGTCGCCAAGCTGGATGTGGACGTCTAATTCCCGCGGAGAGAACAAGAACTCCAGCATCTCCAGTTGAGAGGGGAGAGAGATTAGAATATGAGAATTTGGATTTAAATTTAGCGTTAATTCAAGAGGCCACGACCCCGAATGTGAGATTTCAATTCTTGCCATTTTTCTTTTTGCCTGTACCACAGTTGACCTTAAATGTCATCGCCGGGGGATTTTAAGGACATTACTTACCTATTAATCTTGTTTTAAATGTACTTTTAAAGCGTCAAAGCACTCACAACTTTTGTATCAAAATCTAGCCCGAGTTCGTGACACGCAAAAACTCTGCTCCGCGTTTTGGAAAAAATTAAGCATTATTTCTTATTATTGCTGGATGTGGACATCAAATTCCCGTAGAGAGAACAAGAACTCCGGCATCTCCAAGCCAAAGGATGTAGTTGAGAGGGGAGCGAGATTAGAATGTGGTTTTAAATTTAGCATTAACTTGAGAGGCCACGCCCCCGAATGTGAGTTCAAGTCGTACAGCGTTTCAATTCTGGCCATTTTTCTTTTTGTCAGACAACCACAGCTGATTGTGAATCTCATCGGGAGGATTTTAAGGTCATTATTTGAGTATTCTTCTTCTTTTTATTTATTTTTTAAGCGTCAAAGCACTCACAGCTTTGGTATCTGTATCGTAATCAAGCCCGATTCCGTGACACGGAAAAACTCTTCTCCGCGTTTTGGGAAAATTAAGCATTATTTCTTAACGTACGCAGGTATATAAAGTCGATTTAAAGTGACCTTAAAAAAAATGATATATATTTTTTAGCAATGAGGGATTCTAGAGACTTCAGTGCGAAATAGAAAGCCAACACTTTCCTCCAGTGCTCACTCTTAGACCCCGTTTACACAATGGGAAAACGCATATATTTTAATGCGTTTTAGCCTTTCATTTACACAAAAACTGAGGTTTTTAATTAATAAATTATCATTTCTGTAAGTGGAGATTTCTGAAAACTCAGTTTTTGTGTTTGCGTGTGAACTCGGTCAAACAGAGTTTTAGGTTGTCAAACGTCACAGTATGCGACTGAAAATGCTTCACGCCATGTGAGTGTCCTATGCGGACGGCGTATTTATACGGGTTCATATAAACAGAAACTTTTTTGAAAACGACCTTGTGTGTACAACGTTATTTTTGAAAACGGAGGGGCAGAAATATTGGTTTCTGTAAATACCCGGCTATGTGTAAATGTGGCCTTAGTCAGGTACGAGGATCCCTAACAAGAACCTTAAGTTGCGCTGACACCGAGCAAACGGAGCGTCTGGAGCGTATGCGGCGCTCCGGAGCTCCTGGCTGAGAGAACGCCACATGTGTGCGTGACCCCGCGGCCCAGGGAGCACAAGCTGTCGGCCAGCTGACGCGCTGGATTCAGACATCATAATGATCCCGTTCCAATTTTTAACGGCGCTCCACGTGCGAGGGTATATTAAAACGCTGTTTCTCAGGGCATCCGGAGAAGGAACGAGGTTGAAAGAGAAGTCGATATGAAAGCGAAAAAAGCTCTTTTCTCTGGGTCTCGTGCAGGCGGGCGAGGCCCTTCGACTGCGAATGTTTCTCACCTCGTTGGAAAGAAAAAAGACTGCAAATGTTTTATTAGATTTCTGACCATATGTGGAAAATATGGCACAGGTGAAGCTTACTTAATGAAGAAAAGTGCAACAATGGCTCTGAAGGTACGGATGAACGTTAATGTGTTCCAGAGACTCGCTGTAAGTGTATTTCAAGACCGAGCGGTGCGGCCGGCGGGTCCGCCCTCTTCCTCTTTTCTCGAGGCTTTGTGTTTGAGCTCTCGGTGACACCGCGCTGCTTGTTTTTCAGGAGTCTGTATTATGATTGGCTCGTGCTCTCGTGCTCTGTTGCATACAGGAAGCCTCGCCATCCCCGCCGGCGCTGTCTGCTTCGCACCTCTCAAAAACCACTCATCTGCTAAATGAGTTCCCCCCCACACTCACCCCCACCCACCCACCAAACAAGCAAAGCTGTAAAGTAGTCAAACCCTTAACTGGAGGTCAAGAGGGCATCCAGTGTTTGCGTAAGTGTGCGTTAGTGTTCGTAAGATCTTAATTACTTATGTTAGTTTAGAAAAGAGAGAAAGAGGAATTAGTGCGTTGACTGTGTGTGTGTGTGTGTGTGTAGGACTGTGGTCTAGCCGGACCCCCTTGCTCGGCCTCTCCCCACCTCCCTCGCTCTGCCTTTGAACCCTATCAGAAAATTAATTGGCAAAACTGCGGGGTGTTGGGTTTCCGGCCTGCGGGCCCAGGTGGCTGATGGGATTGCCAGATCTGGAGCCACTGATTGATGACAGCAGGGTAGTTAGATGAGCGGGGCCTCGACCCCCCCCACCCAAGTTTATTTTATTATTTTTACTGGGCCTGGATCTGTGACCGGGCCTCTGGTAAAGCAATGAGTGACGGGGAGTCGGGAGTATTTTTTGATCCGTCGTAAAAAAAAAGAAAACGACCAAGGGAAAGAGATAAGGGCGAGTCATGAACTCGGCCTTCACGATATTGACTCTCGCTCTGAAACGTTTGACGACGGCCGTGTCTAGATCCGCCGGCGTACGCATAAAGTTTGACAGAATTGAATCTTCCGTCCCAGAAAAGACATGAAGCTATAACACCTGTATCCATAAACAATACTTTTTTATTTGGCGTAACTCAATCTGGGCTACATGTGTTCACCGGTACTCGAAGAAGCGGCGAGAGTCCCGTCGTTTTCACCGAAAAAACGGCACCACAGGGAGGGGGCGGGGCAACAGAATGAGTAAGTAGTGAGATGCCAACATTGCCGCATGCACACAGTTTATGCCAAACGCTGTTTGTCGTTGCGTCGTTTCCACCGACGGCGTTGACGCGCCGGCGTAAAGCCGCCCCATTGTCGCGGCCGGATCAAAAGAGCACTGAAAGAGTTCCGAGTCCCCCCATTGAGCTTGGCTCTTAACTGGCGTGTAACTAGAGCTCCGTCTGGCTGAATAGCGGTCGCTTTTTGATGTCGCTTTTTCATTTTTTTCCCGGGTGCGGGGGGGTCGACACCAAGTGAGACAGTTGTCTGATCTCCGATTGTTTCCCCCGAGCACAAATATAACCTCCGGGCTCCGTCGCCGGGCCCTTTCAGCGGCGGTATCACGTTCGGTCGCTCCTCTCTCATTGCAAAGCCTCGCCGCATGTGGCGCGCCGCTTGTTTCCCCACTCCCCATTCGAGGGAACAGGGTAATCTATTAGTTGCATTTATAGAGGAACGTTAGAGTTCAAAGACTCTCCGGAACATCAGCCAATCAGCTTCTGCTTCACGAATTACACATTTTATAAGAAGTTACGGGATTCGAGTAAAAAAGTTGTTTGTCTCTGACACGTTCCAAAATATTTGGTTATTTTAGAGCAGACGCTCTACTAAAACATCCTTTTATATTAAGGATTCATTTTTTTTAAACTCGCATTTTATCAAAAACGTGCCAATAAATCTCTGAGTCTCTTTTTTTGGCACGTTTTTGCTAACGAAAGTTTTTTTCCATCCGCCTGGAATCAATTTAGCAGCAAACGCCCGCTGCTCGTTTGACATTCTTTTTTGCGCGGATCATGGCCGTGTGATAATCACCACATTTGTGATTCATTACACGCATCATAAAGGGCTCATGATTAGCAACGGGGGCTTTACAGAGCGAAGCGATATTAATGCCTCAGGGGTGTCGGCAGATAAAGCAAATTACAAGCCGGTGAAGAGTCACCGTGTTCAAATATCATCAATATGTGACAGAACACTTTGAACATGAAGGTAGAGAATTTAATACTGAATGACGAACAATAACAGTCCAATGAAGGCAGAAAAGGCGGGTTTTATCTATATTTTGAGTCTTGATAGATTGATAATTTTTTCATGATTAACTTAAATTACACAGGGATATAAGCAGATTGTAAGGAATTCTAAGTACCTTTATAATGTTTTATAGAAAACAAAGACACATTTTTTTACTTGATTTAATGAAGAAGAAAAAAAGAAAAGGCTGAATATTACACATACATTACTTGATAAGATGATGAGATTCCTTTTAGTTTAAATGTTTGAGTTTGAGTTTTACCAGTGACAAAAATGTACGAAACCCGCAAATATTAACTTTTATGTTCAGTTTGTGGCTTTCAACACATTCATTTGGTTTCGTGCCAATAATTTACGGTTTAATTACACAACGCTCTTTTTATTTTCACTATAACATCACCTTTTTTAAAACTTTTTTTAAAACTTATTTTGCAGTCTGTCACCATGATATCACTTTTTTTACTTGATTTAATGAAGAAAGGATACTTTTAGAGCTCAATATTACACATACATTTCAGTAAAGTAACTAGTCTAACTTACTGGAGATAGAAAATGCCCAAAACCCGTAAATATTGACTTTTAAGTTTGGTTTGTTGCTCGCGATCAGCAGGAAAACACATTATTATGTTTTTTGGCCATAGAAATGTTGGTTTAATTGCTTAAATTCCTTTTATTTTGCATTCCGTTACCATAACGTCATTCTTTTTCTTTCCCCACCCGCCTCAGGGTCCCAACGCTCTCGTGACGTACACCATCGTCAGCGGGGCGGACGACAGCTTCCGCATCGACCCCGAGTCCGGCGACCTGACCGCCACCAAGAAGCTGGACCGGGAGCGCCGCTCCGAATACTCCCTGCTGGTGCGCGCCGATGACGGGAAGCAGTCGACTGACATGAGGCTGAACATCACCGTCAAGGACGTCAACGACCACACGCCCAAGTTCTCCCGGGACACGTATTCCTTCGACATCCCCGAGGACACGGCGCCGGGTGAGTTCCGACCTGCTCTGTTAAGCTCATCATTATTAGGAGCCGGCGTCCTTGTGTCGGTTTATAAGGAATACTCCTACGAGCCCCTGCGTACGCTTCCTTCAGGGGGGAATTAAAGCTTTAAGAGGTCGAATGGGACGGTAACTGATATTTGATTTATGTGGAAATCCATCAGCGGCCGAAAGGATTTACAGTAACGCTGACAACCGTCTGGCACGTCGCTTTAGATTGAAAATAAATAAGTTTGTGAAATGACGGAAGGGGGTCAGGGGAGGATGTAACCGAGATGTAATTATGTAAATACTAATAAAAACACCTCATCATTAGCTGTTGCGGCTTTGTGTTTTCATCCGGACGTCCTCCATCTGGTTGGGTTCCGGCCGAGTGGAGTCGCCGGCGGTATTAATAAAGCCTAATAACCCCCCTGTAGATGCATTAAAGTCGTCTCTGTCCTCCTCCGCTCCCGCCCAGGCTCCATTGTGGCGGCGATCCTGGCTAGCGACTCCGACTCGGGGCTGAACGGCGAGGTCACGTACTTGCTGGAGGACGAGGACGAGGACGAGGCGTTCCTGCTGAACCCGGTGACGGGCGTCTTCAACGTGACGCGCCCGCTGGACTACGAGAGCCAGCAGTACTACATCCTGACGGCGAGGGCCCGGGACGGCGGGGGCCAGGCCGGCGTTGTGCGGGTGTACTTCAACGTGCTGGACGTGAACGACAACGCGCCCGTATTTAACGCCACCGCCTACAGCGCGTCCGTCTCCGAGAGTCTGCCGCCCGGGTCCACCGTGGTCGCCGTCGGGGCCACGGACGCCGACGACGGTACGAGAAAAACATCATTTTTGAAGGATAAGACATTTCTGAAGTTATTTTAGCCATAAGTGAAACGAAAAGAAGAGCTTTCATTCTCTAACAAGGGTCAAATATCAACCAGTTAAAAATGGCGCCTGTAAAAATGGGAATTTTTGTCGATACTGATATAAAGACTGAATTTCTCGTATTGATCAGGCTCTAATAGATAAATACATATTTATTAGATTAATTATTCCACTTTTTAATCCATCCTGGCTTATTTTCTGGCTTTGATCATTCGTTCATTAAGTTTTTCTTAATCTATTTGCAACTCTAGGCTTTAGGATTATTATTATAAATATATTTTTATTAAATTGTGAGGTTATTTCTCAATTTGACAATCATTAAACATTCCAATTATCAGACTAGATCAGAAAAAAACAGCATATTTTGAGTTTTATATAACTATCCTTGTATATTTAGACACTTCCAAATCAGGATATATTGTACTGTATTCTTCATTTTTAGTCAGAAGTGGATATATTTTAAATGGTTGTTAGAAGTTAAACTCTGGTTATAAACTCTCCACTGAATCAAGAGTGAGATCGACCAAAGTAGATTCATTGAATTTCTGTCACTTGGTTCTTACAGCTGGTGACACAGAAACTCTCTAAAACTGCTTTTTAAATGTTTTTATTCTGCTTTGAAATATTAAAGTGGTCCTCTGAGTTATTTCCTGGCGTCTCAGGTTGCGACTCCCCCTGCGGCGTAATTACCTTTTCTCCACGGGACCTGGTCATCAACGTGGTCATCGTGACGCACATTCCTGGGAGTATATATAACATACGAACCAGATTCTAGGCTCCGTCCATCGTGATCTGACCACGTCGCCATCTGCAGCGGCCCGCCCTCTACCGGCAAAAGAAACACTGCCGTTGTTAGCGCTTCCTAAACCGCGACCCGCCCCCAGACTTTGATGAGGGATTAGTTGCGTACTGTAAATACACCCCTGACTGTGGGAAGGTGCTGACGCTTTCCACGTGAATACCCCGTTGAGTTGAATTACAGACGCTCAATTTAACCCCCCTCATTCCCCCCACCCCACCCCCCTCCCCCTCCCACCAGTTCCAGGGCAGTGCTGTGGATCAGGCCAGCTTTCCAGTATAGACGTTTCACAGCATCCATCGACCCCGGTGACGCCGTCTCGTTTCCATAAATTATACATTTTGCCTCTATAAGTTTACGAAGTGTGCAGACAAATTTTTTTTCGTGGACTTCATTGCACAATTTGAGGAAATGGATATGATAACGTACGGGATATTCAACAATCGCATCTGGAAACAATGGACGCTATTAAAAGATATCAACATTCGACCTCCAACCGCGGCGGACTGTTTGTTATCTGGCTTTTCTTTGAGTTCAAGGTCGTACTAAATAGTTCCCGCTAGATTTAATTATCACATTGAGTGTTAGTCGAAATACACCCAAGACTCTCCGTTGTTTCGTACAGAAAAGAAGATTTAATAGGAAAGAGCCTCTTATTAAGTCCCGCCCCTCGACCACAAAGTGTTCCCGTTCACCCAAATTAAATGTTTGTTCTATTTTTATTTTTATTCGTCAATTCTCCACTTGGGAGCAAAATACAAACGTGATGAAATAGTTCACAGTAGAAGTTTGTCTAGTGTGATGTGAAGTATCTTCTGGCAGGGAGTGAGCGTACCAAAGGCTATTTTTTTAATCAAATCGTTTTCTTGGCACTTTTATTTTGCGGTCGTGATAAACCGTTGCCGGATTTAATCAAATGTGAGGCTCTTATGCTTTTCTTCGTCACACGTAAACACGTTCACGGTCTGGACCTTTTCAGATGTCACCTCGGGTTGTTGGATATTGGTAAACCACTGTCGCGTTTTGAAATAGTTAAAGCTATCGGTATTATTGCCTTCTGATTATTCTTTTTTTCCAGGCCCGAATGCCCAGCTCCACTACAGCATCGCAACCGGAGACACCCAGGGCCACTTCGTCATCGGCCAGGACGGCGTCCTCCAGACCAGGAAGGCCCTGGACAGAGAGAACCAGTCCTTCTACAACCTGGTGATCACGGTCAATGACCTGGCTCCTCCTCCCATGACCCGCTTCACCGGCACCGCCCAGCTGTCCGTCATCCTTCTGGACGTCAACGACTGCCCGCCGACCTTCACCTCTCAGCGGGTGACCTACATCCAGGAGAACACGCCGGTGGACACGGTCGTGTTCACCGCCCGGGCGGCGGACGCCGACAGCGGACCCAACAGCTACGTCGAGTACTCACTCAAGGGGCCCTTCGGCAACAAGTTCAGCATCGGCGCTATCGACGGGGACGTGCGGCTGGTCGGCGAACTGGACCGCGAGGAGCTTTCCAACTACACCCTCACGATCGTGGCCACCGACAAAGGCAAACCCCCCCTGTCGTCGACGATGGACGTGACCATGACGGTTCTGGACGTCAACGACAACACGCCAAGCTTCTCGCAGAATATTTACGACATCGAGATCGAGGAGAACACCCTGACCGGGATCGACGTCGTCCAGGTGTTCGCCGGCGACGCCGATGAGGGCACCAACGGGCAGATCCGGTTTTCCATCTCGGCGGGCGACGCCAACTCCGACTTCCGGATCGATTCGGTCACGGGGGCGATCTCGGTGGCCAAGCAGCTGGACCGCGAGGCGCGTTCGTCCTACTCGCTGGTGGTCCA